>JAXQQM020060525.1:0-47093 GCA_034641835.2 Pinus albicaulis | reverse complement strand
TGTCTTGATGAACTTGTCAAATGATGTATCTACAGTGAGTACAGAAGGTAATGAAGAAAGGAATTCAGCATGTGCTAGATCTATGATAAAAAGAGTATGTATCAAGGCATACGCGGATTTTTCTAGGAAAAGTCGCGTATGCATGCGGGAAATAACGTGCCAAGTCGCGTATGGGCAAAAGCGCTCATAAAGTGCAAAACCAGGGGTAACCACCATGGTATTGACCCATTGTATTGAGTAATGATTTGTCTATGTGACCTCGCCCAGGAATACCATCGAAAGTAATGTGGTTTTGACTCATGGTATTGATAAAGGGTAAACCTATATAAGGAGAAGAAATTCATTGTGCAAAGTGTGTGCATGTGTCTGGGCTTTAATGAATACTTCTCTCTGAAGTATATCTGCATGGTGGAACTCTGCTCTTAATTGATAGATCTGATTCTATAATGTATCTATGAACATAATGAAGGTCCAAGATCTCTAGATCTTGAAATGGTGAAACTCTTGGATGATCTGAAAAGAAGTGATGAAGACCTGGCGCAAATATGTTGAAGAAGTTGAAGAAATCTGGGTAAGTTCACAGATCTAGTCTGTTCTGCAAAGTTTATCTTTTATAGATCAATACGCAGGTTTGCTTCACTGAAGGCGCGTGTATACGCTGATCTATTTCAACAAAGGAGCGTATGATCTGTTAGGGTTTTTCTGAAAAGTTGCACGAATGTATATGTGGGTTGTCTTCAGTGAAAGCGCGTATATACGCGGATCCATCTAAAGAAAAGCGTGTATGATATCTGAACTGATGGTTGCTCATGGTTGAATGTGTTTCTGCATACTTATTCTGAAGTTTGGGTTATCTCTGATATACTGATTACAGTGGTTTCACTGTTCGGTTTGGAAGCATTGGGCAAAGTATGTTTGTTGATAAGTGAAGGGTTGTGTTGGAGCTGTTTGATCCAGTTTGAAAATTGATGAAACGTGGTCTGTAGTGGATCTGACGGTTGAAGCCTTCAGTCTGATATTAGAAGCTTTCTGTCAGCAGAGGCTGGTGCTAATATCAGGGGGTAGTAGCTCCCTTCCAGGTGAGACTGGTAAACGAGAGCAGGGGGTTGAAGCTCCCTTCCAGGTGAGGCTGGTAAACGAGAGAAGGTTGTAGCCTTCTGCAGGTGGGTGCCTGCGTACTGGTATAAGTCTGCACCAGTACATGATTGTAAGAAGTTTTTCTGTATAATAAAATATTGAAGTCTGAGACAACGGCAACGGTGGTTTTCTCCCGACTTGGGTTTCCACCTAAAAATCATGGTGTTCATGTGTGATGCTTTTGTGTGATGTTTCATTCTGTTATTACTGCACATGTCTACTGCTATATAAACATCTAATAAATGAATACATGCAAGGATCTAAGTGAAGAATTGTTTGTTTATTAATATCTCTGTGAATACGCGAGTTAAGTAAAGGGTATCCGCGTATATACGCGAGTCTGATTCAGTAAAGTAGCATATGGGTTATTAAAGAATGAAAAAGTAAAAATATGCTGAGTAAATCCTAAATACTGATTCCCCCCCCCCCCCCCCCTCTCAGTATTTTTCCAACAATTGGTATCAGAGGAGGTCCTTCTGAAAAGGCTTAACCGCTAGAAGGAAGATCAAGCAGGATGAGCAATCACGAGGGAACAACATCTATCAAACCTCCGCTCTTCAACGGAAGCAATTTAATCTTCTGGAAAATAAGGATGAGATCCTATCTTCAGTCCATGGGAGCAGATATATGGGCCATTGTTGAACAAGGATATCAATATCCAGCTGCTACACCAACAGATCCAACTGAAAGAAAGAATTATGAATCAAATGCAAAAGCGGTCAATGCTATAACTGGAAGTCTAACTAAATCAGAATTTGTCAAATTCATGCAACTAAATACAGCAAAGGAGATATGGGACAAAATCATCCTAAGCTATGAAGGTGATGCAAAGGTAAAAAGTGCAAAACTTCAATCTCTCAGAATTGAGTATGAAAATTTAAAAATGCATAGTGATGAGAATATTGCTGGTTTCTTTTTACATGTTGATGATGTTGTAAACCGTATGAGAAACCTGGGAGAAACAATAACCGAATCCACTTTGGTTGAGAAAATCTTGAGATCACTAATGGCCAAGTTTGAGTCAAAAGTTTCTGCTCTTGAAGAAAAACAGGACCTTCAAAATCTTACTATGGTGCAACTTCATGGCATATTGACTGCATACGAAATGAGGAGAGGAGGACCATCTGAAGTCAAAGAAGTTGTTTTTAAAGTTTCTACAAAAGGGAAAGAAGTTCAAAAACTGGAAGGGTCAGGATATATCTCAGAAGAAGATGAGGCAAACTTTGTGAGAAAACTCCAACTAGGAACCGGAAGATTCAAAGGTAAGCTTCCTTTCAAATGTTTTAATTGTGGAAAAGTTGGTCATTATGCTGCAAAATGTCCTTATAAAGAAACATCTGCTAAAGAGAAAGAAGTAGCAAGAAGAAATAAGAACAGGTCTAGCACTAAGAAAAGCTACTATACAAATGAAGACAGTGATGGTTTATCTGACAATGAGGAAGAATGTGAACAAGATCTTAGACTTCTCATGGCATTTGAAAATAATTCTAGAGACGATAAGGATGCTTTTATGGATGCTCTAGATGACAATGATTTTCTTGATCAAAACAATCAACTCAAAATATGCTTGGAAGAAAGTAAAATAATCATAGAGGCTCTGAAAAGGCAGAATGAAGAAGCAAAGAAACATAATGAAAAATTAGAATGTGAAGTAGTAAGTCTAAGAAAAGAACTTGAGAAAGTAAAGTCTCTGAATCTTAGATTTGCTAAAGGATCTGAAACCTTAGATGAGATTATCAAGGTTCAACGATCTTCTCTGATTAAGACAGGTATTGGATATACCGGCGAATCCTCTCAGGCTTCAGCACCAAATTATCTAAAAGCAGCTACAACCGGTTTACTACATTCATCCACTCAACGAGGGAATAAAGAATCTTCACATGTAAAGCATGATCTTCACAATACAAGGAACACTAACAAGGATATCTCTCAAAGAAGCGACAATCAACAGGTAAATTCAAATAGAAGATTTCAAGATCGCAGAAATTTCTACTTCAATGGACAATGTTTCTCATGTCACAATTTTGGTCATAAAGTTGTTCAATGTGTTGCATATAAAACCATCATGACAAGAGAAGCAAGAAAGAAAAGGATGGATTTTGAACCAAAAAGGAACACCTATAACAATTTTTCTCCTCTCCAAAACGAAGTTGAATGTGCTTATTGCAATAACTTTCGCCATGAAGAATCTAAATGCAGGAGCAAAGTCTAGCGAAAACAACATTTTCCTTCAAGTTCCAAAGTATGGAAAAAGAAGGAATTACAGGTTGAAAATTGTGGGATAGCGTTATTTGCAGAAGGTGAAGAAAATCAATGGTACATTGATAGTGGGTGCTCAAGACACATGACAGGTGACAAAAGCAAACTTCTTTCATATAATGCTCTAGAAAAGGAAAAGAAAGTTACATTTGGAAATGATAATCCTGTTGTAATTAAAGGAAAAGGGTCTGTATTTCTAAAAGAAAAGGTGAAGGCTAATGATGTCATGTATGTGGATGGATTAAGGCATAACCTGTTAAGTGTAAGTCAAATGTGTGATCAAGGTACAAAAGTTGTCTTTAGTTCAAAAGAATGTGTGGTTCGTGATCTGGATACAGGTAGAACTATTATAAAAGGGAAAAGAACTCCAAGAAACCTATATGTATTGAAGAACTGCAAAGATCAATGTTACTTGAGCAAATCTTCAGAAAATTGGCTATGGCATAGAAGGCTGGGGCATCTAAGCTTCTCTCAAATCAACAAAGCAAGCAGACTTCAAGCTGTTCGTGGACTTCCCAATATTACTCTACCAGAGAGTATCATATGCAAATCTTGCCAATTTGGTAAGAAGACCAGAGTACAATTTAATGCCAAAGAAGGATCATCAAGTAGGCCTCTTGAACTTGTTCATACTGACATTTGTGGACCTATGAGGAAAAAGTCACCATGTGGAGAAGAATACTATATCTTATTTATTGATGATTTCTCTAGAATGTGTTGGATTGGGTTGCTTAAACACAAAGATGAAGCATTTGAGAAATTTCAGATCTTCAAAGCACTGGTTGAAAATGAATTGGATCTAAAAATCAAATGTCTTAGATTTGATCGAGGAGGAGAATATACATCAAATGAATTCTTTGAATTTTGTGAACAACATGGCATAAAGAGACAATTCTCTGTAGCAGGCACTCCACAACAAAATGGCGTAGTAGAAAGAATGAATAGAACAATTCAACAAATGGCTAGAGCTATGCTTGATGATTCTGGAACTCTTGACATGTTCTCGGGTGAAGCAGCACATACAACAACAAATATTCTCAACAAGGCACATGTTCGGGTAAATAGTGACAAAACTCCATATGAACTCTGGTATGGTAATTCTCCCTCTGTAAAGCATTTTAGAATTTTTGGAAGTAAATGCTTTATCAAAAATAATGATGAAAATATTGGCAAGTTTGAACCTAGATCAGATGAAGGGATACTTCTTGGTTACTCATCTACAAGCAGAGCATACAAATGTTACAATAAAAGGCTTCGAAAGATTGTTGAATGTATTGATGTTGTCATTGATGAGTCTCCTACAGCTCCTAAAGAAGAAAAACAAGAAACAGAAGAAGATGATGGTGATTTTTGTCCTTCTACATCAAATGGAAATGATATAGACAGTGGATCCAATGAAGAACCTGAAGATAATTTTTCAGAGAAAGCTCCATCCAGATATGTTCAAAAGAATCATCCTGAATCTCAAATTTTGGGAAACAAGGAATCAAGTGTACAAACAAGGAGGACTCTTGTGGGATCTTCTAGCTATTTGGCATTCCTGTCCACAATTGAACCCCAAAATGTCAATCAAGCTAGCAAAGATGAATGTTGGATTCAAGCCATGAATGAAGAGCTTGATCAAATTGAAAAGAATCACACTTGGGAATTGGTACCAAGACCACATCATAAAAATGTCATTGGAACCAAATGGATATTCAAGAACAAGTTAAATGAAAATGGGGATGTTATAAGAAACAAAGCCGGATTGGTTTGCAAAGGGTACACTCAACAAGAAGGTATAGACTTTGAAGAAACTTTTGCTCCTGTAGCTAGACTTGAAGCCATAAGAATGTTTCTTGCTTTTTCAAGTTCTCAACAAATCAAAGTCTATCAAATGGATGTCAAATCTGCTTTCCTCAATGGTGATCTTGAAGAAGAAGTTTATATAGAACAACCAAAGGGATTCATTTTGGGAAATGATAAGAATCTTGTTTGTAAACTTAAAAAGGCTCTATATGGTCTCAAACAAGCTCCAAGGGCATGGTACTATCGTCTTGACAAATATCTCCATCAACAAGGATTTTCAAAGGGGTCTGCTGATAGCAACTTATACACAAAAATTGAACATAACAAAATTTTGATTGTGATTGTATATGTTGATGATATCATTTTTGGGAGTAATGAAGAATCCTTGAGTCAAAAATTTGCTTCTGTTATGCAGCAAGAATTTGAGATGTCTTTACTTGGGGAACTAGCATTCTTTCTTGGCTTGCAAGTGCATCAAACTATAGATGGCATATTCCTATCACAAGCAAAATATCTTAAGCAAATTTTGAAGAAGTATGGCATGGAAGAATGCAAGCCTGTAAGTACACCAATGATAACCGGATGCAATCTCAGTTCTCATGATGATTCTCCCATGGTGAATCAACCAGAATACAGATCAATGATAGGTAGTCTACTTTATCTCATCGGGACTAGACCAGACATTATGCATGCTATTGGGATTGTTGGACGATTCCAAGCTAATCCAAAAGAGTCTCATCTTCAGGCTGTCAAAAGAATATTCAAATATCTGCAAGGAACTCAAGACTTTGGACTATGGTATCCAAAGAATGCTGATCTTACTCTTCATGCTTACTCTGATGCAGATTGGGCTGGAAATATTGATGATCGAAAAAGCACAAGTGGTGGTGCATTCTATATGGGGCCTCGGTTGGTATCTTGGTTCAGTAAGAAGCAAAGTTCTATTGCCTTATCTACTGCTGAAGCAGAATATGTGGCTGCCGCATCTTGTTGCACTCAACTCCTTTGGATGATGCAAACCTTGGGAGATTTTCAAATCAAATGTACTTCTCCTATCTCCATTATGTTTGATAATACAAGTGCCATCAGTATCTCAAAGAATCCTATTATGCATTCGAAGACCAAGCACATTCCCATCAAGTATCACTTCTTACGTGAACAAGTGCTTGAACAAAAGGTGAAGTTGGAGTATGTTCCCTCCAAAGAACAAGCTGCTGTACTTCTCCTATCTCCATTATGTGTGATAATACAAGTGCCATCATTATCTCAAAGAATCATGTTATGCATTCGAAGACCAAGCACATTCCCATCATGTATCACTTCTTACGTGAACAAGTGCTTGAACAAAAGGTGAAGTTGGAGTATGTTCCCTCCAAAGAACAAGCTGCTGATATCTTTACCAAACCTCTGCCCAGGGAAGCATTCGAATATCTCAAACAGAAGTTGGGTGTTTTCTCTGCCTCTCAGAAGATCAGATCTGATTAAATTCATAAGATTAAATTATATACGCGAGTTTAGTGAACAAAAGTCGCGTATACATGCGAGTTACATCAGACACAGTCGCATATGCATTGATGATAAGAGAGTTAATATGGCAGCTGAAGATCAGGAGTACCAGTTCAGGGGGAGCAACAGTCTAACTACTGATGATTGGATTGATTGGCACTGTTTCACAAGCTAAGGAGGAGCTTTGGTCATTTAGAAAGGATGTATTGAATGAAAAGTTTCAAGGGGAGCTGTAGCCTTGCTAGGTGTAATGCATTGTTGGCATTATGATGATTCTGAAATGTAATCTCTTTCTTGAGGTCTTTTTGGTAGTATTCATTAAAATTCATATTTGTAATTTGATAAAAAAAGGCATTATAATATTCATTCATGGAAGGAATTGTTCATTTTGTAAACCCACTGTGTTGGGTAGTTGAGTCAAAGTCTGTAAACCCACTTGGTTGGGTAGCTGAGTCAAAGTGTGTAAACTCACTTGGTTGGGTACTTGCGTCTCATATATAAATCCACTTGGTTGGATATTTGATGTAAGAATGAGTCCTTGATGCTAGGAAAGTCATAGAGTCATATACTTCATTGAATAATATGTTTGAATATTAGGCATGAACTCAGGGGGAGCTTGGTCACTTCAGTGTACATTAGGTCTACAGAACGCTTCCTTCTACATGACGAGAAAAACCTTGTGTTGGTTTTGATTCGCCCTTTGCCCTTGATGTCAAAGGGGGAGAGTGACATGGTGTTAGTGACATGGTGTTTGAATTCTTCATGTAGTGACATGGTGTCATTGTATTCTTAATGTATCTATCTGTTGTACACCATCGTGGTTGCCATCAAGTCCAAAGGGGGAGATTGTTGGCAATTTGATGCTGAGTGTTGTCCTTGATGGCAACCCACTTGATGAAGATGATGGAAACTTACTTGATGAAGTTATGCTTGATAGAATATGTCTTGATGAACTTGTCAAATGATGTATCTAGAGTGAGTACAGAAGTTAATGAAGAAAGGAATTCAACATGTGCTAGATCTATGATGAAAAGAGTATGTATCAAGGCATACGCGGATTTGTCTAAGAAAAGTCGAGTATGCACGCGGGAAATAACGTGCCAAGTCGTGTATGGGAAAAAGCGCTCATAAAGTGCAAAACCAGGGGTAACCACCATGGTATTGACCCATTGTATTGAGTAATGATTCGTCTATGTGACCCTGCCCAGGAATACCATCGAAAGTAATGTGGTTTTGACCCATGGTATTGATAAAGGGTAAACCTATATAAGGAGAAGAAATTCATTGTGCAAAGAGTGTGCAAGGGTCTGGGCTTTAATGTATACTTCACTCTAAAGTATATCTGCATGGTGGAACTTTGCTCTTAAATGATAGATCTGATTCTATAATGTATCTATGAACATTATGAAGATCCAAGATCTCTAGATCTTGAAATGGTGAAACTCTTGGATGATCTGAAAAGAAGTGATGAAGACCTGGCGCAAATCTGTTGAAGAAGTCGAAGAAATCTGGGTAAGTTCATAGATCTGGTATGTTCTGCAAAGTTTATCTTTTATAGATCAATACGCAGGTTCGCTTCATTGAAGGCGCGTGTATATGCTGATCTATTTCAACAAAGGAGTGTATGACCTGTTAGGGTTTTCTGAAAAGTTGCACGAATGTATACGCGATTTGTCTTCAGTGAAAGCGCGTATATACGCGAATCCATCTAAAGAAAAGTGCGTATGATATCTAAACTGATGATTGCTCAAAGTTGAATATGTTTCTGAAGGTCTGTTCTGAATTCTGGGTTAACCATGATATTCTGGTTTCAGTAGGTTCTTTGTTTTGTTTGTAGCATTGGGAAAAGTATGTTTGTTGAAGAGTAAGGGTTGTGATGGAGCTGTTAGATCCAGTTTGAAAATTGATGAAACGTGGTCTGCAGTGGATCTGAGGGTTGAAGCCTTCAGTCTGATAATAGAAGCTTTCTGTCAGCAGAGGCTTGTGCTAATATCAGGGAGTAGTAGCTCCCTTCCAGGTGAGACTGGTAAACAAGAAGCAGGGGGTTGAAGCTCCCTTCCAGGTGAGGCTGGTAAACGAGAGAAGGTTGTAGCCTTCTGCAGGTGGGTACCTGCGTACTGGTATAAGTCTGCACCAGTACATGATTGTAAGAATTTTTTTTCTATAATAAAATTTTGAAGGCTGAGACAACGGCAGCGGTGGTTTTCTCCCAACTTGGGTTTCCACCTAAAAATCATGGTGTTCATGTGTGATGATTTTGTGTGATGTTTCATTCTGCTATTACTGCACATGTCTACTGCTATATAAACATCTGATAAATGAATACATGCAAGGATCTAAGTGAAGAATTGTTTGTTTATTAATATCTCTATGCATACACGAGTTCAGTAAAGGGTATCCGCGTATATATGCGAGTCTAGTTCAGTAAAGTAGCGTATGGATTATTAAAGAATGAAAAAGTAAAAAGATGCTGAGTAAATCCTAAATACTGATTCACCCCCCCCCCCCCCCCTCTCAGTATTTTTCCAACATTAAATATATATATATATAGCTTCAACCATGGAAATCCTATACATTAGAAGGTGGGCTAGGTTAGAAGGTCAGCCGAAACATATGAAATGGATAATTAAGTTTATATGATAGGTATGGGAAATTGGAAAACATAATAACAATAAATATAAACTTATTATAAGTAATACATATTCGTATTATAAGTTTAGTGTTAAGTGACTAAACAAAACGTGGAGATGGACACCCTTATAGAGGGTCCATACTCAAGTGAATTCTATGGTGATTAAAGAGATATGTATATGGGTCAAGAATATATATAGTTCGAGGATATATATAAATAATAACCTTTAAAAAGTATGGTTTAGTGATATGAATATTCAAATCCAAAGGGGTTTTTGGTTATACTAAATACCTATGTAATAGCATTTGAGGTAAAGATAAATTATGAGTATGGTGTGAAAGGAAATATGGATAGTTTATTTTTGAGCATCGGTAAATTATTGCTAATAGCCTAGAAGAGGGTGAGCTTGTTATTGAGACACAAATTTCCAATTTAAATAGATTAGCGAGATGTCCCTAAACTTATCACTTCATTAAGTTCCTATAATGTAAGTGGTAGTTCAAACTAGTAGAGGAATAAGTTTGAAAGAAGTAACTGTACAGTAATATAAGTGGATGTATATAAGAAAATGAAAATTAACAACTTGTCCATATGAAGGAGTTAGTGTTAGTACTATTTAAAAAAAAAATTTAAAATAAAATAAAAAATCTGTCGAAATGGAGACGTTACAAATGGTATCAGAGCCCATGTTAAAACAATGGGCCATAATGTGTGCTCACACCAAAGAAAAATTTTGTTGTTGTAAATTGTTTATTAAAATATTTTTTCACTAATGTTTACTTTTATGTAAAGTGAAACAGTGCAAAACCATACAACTGCAAACCATGAGTAAAGGGGATGAGTTGTATGTGGGTTTGAGTAATGAAAACAAATCCATCAAATCCTAATGCACCATTGATAGTTATGCTACATCTTATGCAAAGAAAAAAATGATGCCACTAAAAAATTCTTAGAAGATGCTAAGGAAGAAGAAGCCTTTTGACAACAATCTACAAGGAAAAGGGAATTTCAAGGTGAATTCCAAAAATTTAAGCCTCCCTCCTATGATGGAGAGAATGAGGAATATACAGAAGCTTGGCTTCTAAATATGGTAAAGTATTTTCAAGTTGTGAGTATGAAAGTAACTTGAAAGCTGGGTTGGCTATTTACAAATTCCAGATAAGGGAAACCTTATAGTGGTAGGAAACTAAGTGAGAAAAACTGTCACTTAGAAAGATGTTCAAATTCAATTTAATAATAAATATTGGAATGACCAATAGTAGGATGGAAAAGCCAAATAATTTTAAGATCTTAGGTTGGAACATCCTATTATTGTTGATTTGTTACCAAACTCACCAACTTGCTTCACTAAATGCATTATATACTGAAAGAAAAGGTAATGGTGGGACAATTAAAGAAAAAAGATTCCTACGTACTAGCTATAAGGAGAGGAATGAGGGATTCTATCTCCTGAAATTTGGGAACTAATAATACTGAAAAATATTAATTGCAAGATAAACTTAACTATGATTAGAAAGAAAAGAGAATGGTGAAATAGGTGACGTGCAAGGGCCACAATTTGAGAAGAGCCACCCTCAAAGTTCAAATGTGGGAATATTGAACAACTTATCATGGATTAAATACTTTTGGAAAATAGAATTTGATAAAGAAAGTTATATATAATGGAAAATTATAGATATTATATTAGTAGAAGTATAAAATCTGTTGTAGGACAAGAGAGGCTAGAGACAATTAAAAAAGAAATTTACATTTGTGCATGATAAATAACATGTTTTGGATTTAGGTGTAGTTTAGAAAAAGAAAGAAAAATTCCAGGAAGCTGGAATTGTTTAAGGAAGTGACATATAAGTTACCCAATATTGTTGAAAGGTAAAGAGTTAAAAGAACATGAGTTAAAGTTAAATGTTTCCCCTCTCATTTGCTATGCGGTGTTGATAGGAATGGACTGGTTAGAAAAAAAAGAAAAAAAAGGCGTACTAAATTATTTAGGAAAAAAAACACTAGAGGTTATCTGTGGTGATGGAAAACTAGTGATAGCACAAAGGATAGCAAGAAAAGGCTGAAAAATGTAAGTTGTAGAATTAAGACAACAAACTAAAAAAGAAACTTGTAGAAAACTTACCAGTCATTAGAGAGAGTAAGGAGGTAGTTCTAGATGAAATTCCTAATATATCCCCCTAAAAGGGAAAATGATTGTTAAATGAAGTTAAAACCATAAGCTACACTAGGCTATAGAGTATACAAAATGAATAACCTAAAACTGGAAGAGTTAAAACTGGAGTGAAATATTTTTTTGAATAGAAACTATGTAAGACCAAGTACATCCCTATTGGGAGCACCATTAATGCTGGTCAAAATGAAATATGAAACTTTCAGAGAAATTTTAGGCTACTAAAAATTGAATAAACTAATGATCAAGAATGAATATTCTATATTCAGGATAGATGGTCAATAAACTATCATAAAATGAGAATTAAAGAAGAGTTGTATAAAGAACAACATACAAAAATTTCAAATTATAAGTTCTAAATGATTGGATAGATAATATTCTACTCCTTTATGTGTCAAGTAAACCATAGCATAAAGAACAACCCAATTTCATTATATAATTCTGCAGAAAGTTAGAGAACATAAATGGCATGATATAATTACTAAAAAGGAATTTTATAAACATAAAATTTCGTCATGGAATCCTATAAATTCAAAAAAAGAATGAGTAGTGGACTAAGAAAATAAGTGAGCTTAAATTAATCAGTATTTCCCAATAATTCCACCACAAAATCAACCATGGGTATTGAAAAATAATAGAGGAGATAAGTAAGAATATTTTTAATCTTAGCCTATACAAAAATCTCTCTAGAGCAACAAGGAGAGAGAAAAACGGATAGTTTGAAAAAGGTCAAAATAGCTTGAACAATTCAAAGACTTAAACTAATAACTACTCTTGTTTTTAAGATCCTAACCTAATTCAAGAAATGGTAAGTGGTACAAAGGCTTGGGCAGAAGGATTAGAAGTAGTATTATTACTCAGTTATAGCATATGATTCAAGAAAAAATTAGACAAATGAACAGAATTATACTGAGTATGTCTTAGAGTTGTTGTTTAAATGTATGTTGCAGGAAGTAGAGAAATTACTTGTAAAGTAAGAAGGGTTTTGATCCCAGAACACCTAAGGTTGAAGTATAAATTCTTCAACAATATGAAAAAAAATGTTAAGCAAACTAGGTGTTTATTTTTCCTTAATGATCTTGAAATAAACATCAAACCTGGAAAAAAGGAAAATTAAATAAGATTGTAGATGTTTTAATAAGGAATGTCCCTAAAAGTTGTAAGATTATTAGAGTAATGAAAGCTCTAACTCATAATAATTGAGTCAAATAGAAATGAGGGCAGCAGTAAAGTAGGAACAACCTTCAAGAAAAACTGCAATATACTGAAATTTTGGTAGATATTCCAAATCAGGAGGAAATTAATAAGATAAGATTCAAGTGGAAATTGGAAACGGTGTTATAGGAAAAACCAATGTTAGGTTGAACATGAGCATGGTTTATCACCATCTGAACATATTGAGAAAATCAATCAAATATTAAGTGCATGGGGTACATGTCCAAACTAGAAAAAGGGATAGAACCTTAAGTAGGACCACTACTTATGAAAAAGTTGCTTTTTATAGAAATTAAAAAGCTCTAATTAAGAGATGTTTGTTTTTTTAAGCTAAGTGTAACATGAATTGTACAACTCTGACAAAAGGAGTCAAGGTGAGAAGATGTGTAGATAAATGACCAAGAAATGCAAACGAAACCATGGGTTCCTGAGGAGAAAGTCTTGCCGAAATACATGGAATGTTATGTAGTTGTGCTAAAATTGCACTATACTACTATGAACCTTGAAATTTTTTTCTAACAAGTGAATTTATTAAAAATTATTAAAGTCCATAATATTACCATGATTACTTCTTATCAATATATATTTCATACTACTCATATGACTTGATATGAACTGTGGACAGGTGGAAGTAGGAATAAAAGATTTTTCCATATATACTTCTTATACTGAAGCAGGAAGAAATCAAACTCAAAAATATAGCACTAAGAAGAGTAAGGGTAGGGGAAATATACTTGTACTCTGAAGAAACTATTGGGAGCAAGAGGATAAGATGAAGGAGGAATATTCATCCCGAGTTGAGAAATCAACATCATCGGTGGTAACACCAAGGAAGGTGTTCTGTTTTAGAAGTGGAATATGTAATGTCCCTAATTTTATGATTTTAAAAATAGGCAGTCAAAGACTCTAAGGGTCAAGTGGACCCCAGGAAAAATAATTATTGTGGATATATTTTATTAATTTAAATTAATAAAATGAAAAAGGAATTAATGGTGCAAGGACTAGATAATGATGAGAGATTAGGATTCGAAATCCATGAGGATAGATAAGGATCATAAGACTTTCCAAATTCTCCAAAAATCCTTGGGGGAAATAAATTAAATATAGCAATTTATATTGGAGATGAAAATCTAAAAAAGCTACCCAAGTAAAGAGGAAGTTACTCGGAAGAGGTGGAATAAAACTAGAAAGAGGAAAATCTAGCTTTAAAGTACTTTTGTGGAAGAAACAAAAGGAAAGCTTAGAAAAAAATAAAACAACATCCTGATTTAACTGGATGCAGTTAAGGGAAACAGGCTGATGGGAAAGCAGGCTTAAATAAGCAATTTCATGGTAGACAAGAGGTTGTGTATTGCTGGAGAATTTGATCTCTACTTGGGGGGAGCTGTGGGGAAAGAGCTCAAAGGTTGGGTGGAGCCTGGTCTACCTTAAGTGGTATGCACCAGTTAATTTCATTTTAACCTATAATATAGTTTTGTTATGAGTTGTTGTTGTTGTATGATAGTATAGATATACATGAACATGTTGAAATTTGAATATGTGTATATGCTATGGAATTATGGTTAAGTAGAAATAATTGTGGAACATATGTACATTGAGCAGATTTAACTATAATAAATAGTTTTTTCTGTAATGATGTACAAACATAAATCTAAAGAGTACCAATTCTCAAAATGTTTAAACTTTGTTGCAGGCTTAGATCTAAGGCTAGGTGACACTCAGGAAATTGTTATTGAATTAATATTTCTTTTTTAGTATTACTTTACAAATCGGTAAATTCCATTAGAGAATTAATACAGAATCAAAACACTTATGCATGACTAATAATTGAATATACAGTATAGCCAAGCAAATTTCTATGTTGTAGCATAAATGGGGAAAATAAATTATTAACTGAGAAATACTATACAGAAAAGGAAATATATATGTTCAGTATGAATACATAAATTAGTGATGTAAGTGAAATAATGACTTCAAAGAAAGTACTATATATAAGTTACAACATACATTCAGTAAAGAAAGAAAAGGTCATTTCTGTAAAGTACATAGTTACATTATTATAAATGTTTAAGTCCATAGAGTTATACATTTAAATAAAAGTTGGCTATAACAAAGCAGGACCTCTGAGAAATAAACATAAATTCATATGAGATGTAATGAGTTCCTTATAAATAACAAGGAATTATATAGGTGCAAGATTTACATCCTAAACATTTACAATCCATAATCCAAACTGGGTATAGTAAAATTATATAACAAGAGAACTACGTCCCTTTAATATAAATTGGAATAGTTCATGAGAAGTTTTGCAAAGATTTCATGTCAGAAATCTCCAAGTAAGAATTCTAGACCAACATGAGGAGGATGAGTCCATAATTAGACTTAATTGTGAAGAAATGTTTATAGTATGCAAGCCAGGTAGGAATCAAAATGTACCTGTATCAAATGGAAATTATGGATTAATTCCGGGTTCATATTATTAAAAGTAAAAATAAATTTTAAAACTCCAACAAAGAAAATAGTTTTTACCATGCGAATACCTAAGGAGTATCCGACCTGTAATAATTAGAGGAAAATAATTATTTCAGTACATAAGTATTTCATACAAGTTACTACCAAGTAACGATGATTAGTATATGGACGAAAAACATAGTTAAGATTTTAAAGGAATAATAATTTCTGATAGAGGAGTAAATACAGAGATTTGTAGATACAATTCCTAAGGATGATAACCTTAGAATGTATTTAAAAAATATAGTTAAGAGGGTGACAGAAATGAATTTCAAAACCCTCAACTTATTCTAAAGAATACACTCCAAATAAAAATGAAATTATGAAAAACAGATAAAACAATTCTTCTCGCAAAGGAGGTATAAGACTCAGAAATCTATATGTAGCACAAAACCTTCACCTTGGGTATTTGCGAATACAAAAACCATATTTTCTCATAAATTCTTACACAACGTAATGATACGAATGGGTAACGAATAAATATATGAGGGAATTATACCAATGTTTTTGTGGAAATTATACCAAGAATAATACAACCAGAACATATACCAAAACACACAATGAAGAAAAGGAAAGATATGGTAGATACATACTAAAGGAGATAGATATCAAGGAAATGTGGAACTCTATTGAGCTGAAACAGAAATCAGAAAACCATTTCGTTCTCGGGTCCGCTGAAAAATGGAAATCACAATAGCTATTAGAATTTTTTTAATACTAACCCCCAAATGAAATAGTTGATAGTAAGTAACTAAACCGCTTTCTGAGGGAAATTCATAAAAATCAGAGAGAAAATAAATGTGTGAAGAAACTCCGTGAAAGTTTCTCAATGTAACTCACTTACTGATTTAAATGTCATGGATATAAGGGATGTTGAACCAAAATTACGTGGCATGAATGTTGTGCGCTAAGGATTGCCAGCATTTCTGAATCCCAAAATCAAATAAGAAAGGTAATATTAGTATTTAGTTGCAAATTCCAGTGGATATAATGGCAGAAAACGATAGAATTTGAAGAATGCAAACTGAAAGGTAAATATTAAACACGTTCAACTTCCATGGAAATTCCAGAACTGAAAATAAATGAAAACTCTGAGAAGAAAATAAACGAGATCAATCTCAGGTAAATTTGAGAAAATAACGCAATTTACTTTTATTAGTTGTCGAATGAAATATCTACACTTCATTTCCCCTGGTCGGAGCAAACTCTCCTCTCACTGACCAACGAAGAAATAGAGTGATTGGTGTTAAATGAGACTGCAAGTCTAAATAAAAATAAAAAATAAAGCGCAAAATTTATGACAGTAAATTGAAACCACAGTGGCAACCAAGAAATACATGTCTTACCGACGTTTGGTACGACTGTAAAATGCATCCCTGTGTGTAGGATTCACGTCTCTGTGGTTAAATTCTGGAAGGAGACCTTATCTCCAAGTGAATTTGGAGGTGGGCGAGCCAAAGTAATACATGTAGCCATAAAAAAATTGCTTACAGAGACAAAGGTAGTCGTTCCATAGTGAAGCAAAAAATAAATGCCCAAAAAAAAAAAAAAACAAAAAAACAAAAACGAAATTATTTATGGAGTTTAAACCCAAATCAAAATTTAATCCAAGTCATACACGTGTTGAGAGACCTTGGTTTCTCCCTCAGATTAATGCATTGAAACAATGAACTGGTAGCCATGTGAAGTGGTACATCAAACTTAATGTGGGGAGATCCTGAGGAAATCATGTTCAGGGATTTGGCGTACTTCCATACGGAATAGCCTCTCAAACATTAAACGACGACATCTACTAAGCCTAAAATTCCAACGATGAATAACACGTCAAATAATTTAATTAATGTCTGAATGAATTCACTGCATGTGCATTCAATCTAAAATCCACTTTTATATATTAGGAATTCATAATGGTCTCAAGTGCAAAATTCCGTGGGCAAGTAAACTTTAAAACAATTAAATGAATCATTCTATCAAAGGTTCATATGTAATTCGAGTTAAATATATATATAACTTCAACCATGGAAACCATAGACAGTAGAAGGTGGGGTAGGTTATAAGGTTAGCGGAAACATCTGAAATGGATTATAAATTTTATGTTATAGGTATGGGAAAGTGGAAAAGCTTAACAGTAAATATAAACTTATTATAAGTAATATAGATTTGTATTATCAGTTTAGTGTTAAGTCACTAAACAAAACGTGGAGATGGACACCCTTATAGAGGGGCCATACCCAAGTGAATGCTATGGTGATTAATGCGATATGTATATGGGTCAATAATATATATACGCAGAGGATATATATATAAATAAGAACCTTTAAAAACTACGGTTAAGTAATATGAATATTCAAATCCAAAGGGGTTTTTGGTTATACTAAATACCTATGTTATAGCTTTTGAAATAAAGCTAAATTATGAGTATGGTGTGAAAGGAAATATGCATAGCTTATTTTCAAGAATCAGGAAATTATTACCAATAGCCTAGAAGAGGGCGAGCTTGTTATTGAGACACAAATTTTCAATTTAAATAGATTAGGGAGAAGTCCCTAAACTTAGCACTTCATTAATTTCCTATAATGTAAGTGGAAGTTCAAACTAGTAGAGGATTAGGTTTGAAAAGTAAATTTACAGTAATATAAGTGGATGTATGTAAGAACATGACAATTAACAACTTTTCCATGTGAAGGAATTAGTGTTAGTACTATATTAAAAAAAAAATATTTCTATTGAAATGGAGATGTTACAAAGTGATTGGATAGACTCTAAGTTTTAGAATCTATCCTATATCATCGTTTCCTCATCAAATATTGGGTTAAAATTTGAAGATTATAAAACCACTATCTAACCATCCTGGTGAGCCCTGGTATTGCACCAAAAGTGCTACAACTCCTAGGGGCTGCCCTACTTTAATTTATCAATCTGCAGTTCGTAGAAAATTAGAGGTGGCAGTGCTATATACATAGCAGATGCATTCTATTCATGTCATCCTCTTCTGCTTTGAAAAAAAGTGCTATCTCTTAAACTATGATAAAGATTAACAAGTAAATTACTGAAAGGAAATGACAGAAAGGAGACTAACTCAATTTTCAGAAAGAAAATGACGAAAATGAAACTAATTTTATATGCAGAAAGGAAATGACAGAAAGAAACTAAATTAATTTGCAAAAAGGAAATGTGGAAAGAAACTAAAATAAGTTTCATAAAGGAAATGAAAAAAAGAAACTGAATTGATTTGTTGAAAGGAAATTACTGGAAAGAAACTAAACTAATTTGCATAAAGGAAACTAATTTAAACCACACTTAACTTGGCTAATCGGCTAAACACACCCTAGTTATCTTATGCTTTATCTACCATGCTTCTACCCATGCAACTAAACTATCCATGACTTAATTCTGATAGAGAAAATGTGGATTTTCAGTTTGGAGAAGAAAAGGGGTAAAAGGTTCTAATGAAGGGCTTAACACATGAAATGGGGCTTAGAAGTGGAAAGAGGGGGTTTGAACTTTATTATAGCGCAAAAATGGCTTTGGAGCGGAATAATTCGAAAATTTCAATGGCGGATATGCGATGGAGAAAAAGTCATTAAGTGCGAAGTGCGACGGGTTAACAATTGCCACAAGTGAAATGAAAAATTCAAACAGGGAAGAGTTATGATGTGTGAAATGCACTGAGTGACATGTCGGTGGGACCGGTGGCGTAGCGCGATCATAATATCGCAATCGGAGTTTGGAAGTGCTAAGTATAAAATAAAATAAAGGAAAATGGGTGACGTGGCTATGGGACTGGTGGCAGAGCACGATTGCAATATTGCAATCGGCAAATGGGAGTAGTAAGTGTTAACAAAAGGAAATAAACATTGTGATTTGCGATTTGCGACGTAAGGTAGTGGGAAGTTCGAGGAGTAAGGTCGGAAGGTAAAATTCCGATGCGTTTTGCATTAGAAAGTGTAAGGAAACCATGAATTATAAGTCATGAGGGAAGAGGAAAACTGTGTGACGTGCGATTGTGATGGGTGACATGGTGGTGGGACCAGTGGTAGAGCGTGATCGCAATATCACAATCGGCATATGGGAGTGGTAAACGTTAAAAAGGAACCGAATTAAAATTGCGATATGCAATGAGCGAAGTACGGTAGTTTGGATTTCGAGGAGGAAAGGTGGAGGTCAACTTTGATGGTCTTTCCAATGTTTTCGCGTTAAAACCAGTAAGGTGATCGTAACCAATAGAAACGAAGGAATAAGGCGGCTGAAGGGTTTAAGTGCTGTTAGGGAAAAAGGTGGTTTCATTAGTTTAAAATAAGTGGAAAACAATAGGAAATGGAGGCATAAAATCAAGGCTTAGAGGCATAACGCAGAGATGGAAATAGTGAACAGAAATCAATGTTTTTTCTCTGTGGGAATTCTTACCCTCCTTGAGCTCTATCAACAGAGATGAGAAGCAAAGTCTAGCTGCACATATTTTAGATTTTTATATACTATTCTACTACTCACAAACAAATGAAAAACTATAATAGCAAAGTGAAAGCAAAGGCTAAGAAGAAATGAAACTATCAAAAGAAGATCTAACTAAATGGTAGAATAAAAACTAGCTAAATGACATAAACGAAAATATAGTAATAGCAAAGAAGTTGAGGCACATGGATTAGGCCCTAACCCACAAGCCTACCTCTCTGAAACTTAAAAATAAGTAAAATGAAATCATTCCTCTCATTTCATAAAAGAATAACCTCATACATCTTTTAAAGTTTGATCACTAATTAAAATAATGAAAATCTCAATAAGTTGGGACAAAGTTCCAAATAGAATCGAATCACTGACTAAATTACTCCCTTCTAGCTCTAGCTATACTCTATTTATTCTACGGGGAAAAGTTCTAACACCTCCCTTCAAAATGGTGATTGAGTCTACTTGACTCCCAGTAAACATAGATCGAGTGCTCTCTTCTTTGAGTTGCTTGGCTACCTCTCGAACTCGAATTGATGGCGAGAATATTTGAGGTGATTGAGTCCACTTAACTCCAATTCAACAAAGATTGGGTGCACTCCTCTTGGAGTTGCTTGGCTGCCTCTAAACTCGAATTGTTGGAGAGAATATTTGGGGTGATTGAGTCCACGTAGATCCAAGTCTTTATGATAAAATCCTTATAAATATGATTAATAATTCATGATTTTATGCACTCAATCGCATATTAGGCACTCAAAGTATTTTAGCCTTAATCGCCACCTACACTAGCATCATAAAACCAAATAATAATAAAATGCAAGAAAAATATATCTAAGAAGGAAAAATGGTGACTGTTAACCCCTAAAATATTTCTAATGATGGAGCTCATCATCACCACCCTACTGAATGGTTTCTCATCCTCTAAGCAACTAATCCTCCTACATTTCCTTCAAGGCTTTGATAGCCCCCTTGATTTCCTGAGGAAGAAGTGTGGGAGTTTCCTCAAGGGGGTAAGAACCATTATTCTTTTCTACATTATCCCATTCTTTATCTTATGCATCTGTGTCCTTTTCATCATTCAACCCCAGCAACAAAGGTGGGTTGAGATTTAGTCCCAACCATCGGATATTCTTGGCCTGCATGGCCCTCTTGTATAATGGTGTCCTTTCCAATGCACCCCTCAGTCTTTCTGGAGTATGGTACTCTTTATTCTTGAGGCTGTGAGGGAGTTTGTTACATCTCCTCTGGTTGCCCATAATGCACTCATCTTTTATTTTCCTAGAAACATCATCAAACTGGCCTATTCCCTGTGTTTGAGTCTAAAGGTAGCTTCCAACTAGTGCAGGGTCCCTTTTAATATCTTGACGGTTAAGGATGACTCCTCTTCGACTGAACAATTCTGGTCTGATATGTAAGGGTTCTCTATTTCTTCTTCTCATGCCCCACCATATCTCTTTTTCTATAGTGTCCTCATTCATAATCCAAGATACTAAAGCCATCAACTACATATCCCCCATTGTAGGATTGGGGTCCCAACTATCCAAATTTGTCAGCACAAGTTTATGCACATAAAACTCTGCCATCTTTTCCTAATAAACCATTTTATATTTCTTGTAGAAATGCATGAATTTCCTACAATTTTGGAAAGGTAGGGATCCATGGGAGGCTATAGTTTTGATTTGAAATAGGAGCCATTGCTCCTTGAGGTACAGAGAATATGAGTCAAAAGGGAATCTATGTTGAAGGGCTCCTATGCATAAGTCTGCCAGGGTGGCTACTTTTTGTTCTTTTTGCTGCAATTCCTCCTTCAGTGCTACATGCTATGCATGTGCCTTCTGAAATTACTCCTTTAGAAATATTTATTCAATTCTCTCCTCCTCTCATGATGATTCTTCAATGATAACCGGGCTCATGGGAGGAGTTTCTGGGTCTCTCTTACTTATCCTCTAACTCTTTTCATCTCTGAAATACATAGAGGTCTATTTTTTTCGCTTTGTGCTCAGAGGAGCTAAGGTGGCAACTACCTCTTTGTCTTGAGTGGATGTGGTGCTTTGTTGTGAGTCTGCTTGTTGCTCACTTCCTGCTACCTCTATGACTTCTATTGTCATCTCTTCTATTTTTCCTTGTTCCTTTGTCTCTTCCTCCTTTTCTTCTGGTTCTTCTGGTTTCTCTTCTGGTTCTTCTTGTTTCTGTTTTGGTTCTTCTTCTAGTATTTTCTCTTCTTCTAGTTCTTCTTCATCTGTTGGTTCTTCTTCTTCTTCTTCTTCTTCTGGTTCTCCTTCTGGTTCCTCTTTTTCTTCTTCCGGCTCTTCTTATCTTTCTTCTTTAAGCACTGTGGGCTTCTGTCGATCTCTCTCCCTTTTAAATTTTCCAATTTACTAGTTTGGATGAGACGAGCCCTCTTTATTATTAGACTGCACAACTCATTCTAGAGCGCTTATGTAACTCATGTTCATCTCCAATTTTCATTAGAGACCATTGTTTCCTTCTCCTTGTTAATTCATGATGGACTGCGTGTTTCCTCCCCTCATTCTCTTCTACTCCATTGATTGAAATTATTTTCTTTTTCATGCCTAGGTGGCGTGACTTTGCAGTTCTCCCTATTCATACTTCACGATGGTGGCCAAGATAACTAGCCATATTTCTGCCCCTTAAACTCTAAGTCTGCAGATTTAATTATTTCTGGCTATTATGGATGCATAGAGAGGGGTGAGAAGTTATACCTGAGTTTACCTGTTGTTGTCAAGGTGTTTGCATGAGCTAGAATTTGGATACAAGCCTCTTATATGCTACGTTCTTCTCTATTTTCATGTTTTCTAAGTGAGCAACTTGCTGAATGAGCAACTCTCTGAGTGAGATGTTGATATTTCCTTGATGTTCCTTTCCATTGTATATGATATGTGGGGATGCTCTAGATGCCATGGATGACATTCTTTTCTTGCCTGGGGTATTCTTTGTTAGCTCCTCTCTTATTTTTCTTGTTGTTCAAGAACAGATTTTTGTGTTGTAGAAATTCCCTGATGTCTGTAGGAATTTCCTTACTACATTGTGGTCAATAATGGAGGAATGTGGAGCATGGAGGTGATGGAGGAAGTTATGAAAATGAATGGAGTGAAATATGGGATGGATAGTAAAATAGACGAAGGGAAAATAAGATGAATGCTTCCTTGTGTTTCCAGAAACCATTAATAACCAATTAAACAACAAACATGGAAAACACAAAGATGCAGATGCTTTTTTTTTATTTTTTGAAAGAAAGTGGGCAGCCTCCATGGAGGTTTTCAACCCACAGACTTTCCTTGGGCGCCTTAGAGATATTTTCACCCATGGATCTTTATTTTATTTTATTTTTTATTTTTTAGTTTTTTGGTAAGGAGGTGTGGGAAACTATGGAGTTTCCCATCACATACACCTCTCTACTTATTGAATTTATGAACTCTGCCTTTGAAAAAGGCTCTTTGTAAATTTTAAGTCTGTGACCATTGAAAAGCAAGGGGATTCCTTCCTAATCTATGGTTCTAATTTGAACTGTTCCATTATCAAAACATTTTTCCACTGTGTAAGGTCCCAATGATCTTGTCATCAGCTTACCTTTGAAATATTTAAACCTTGAATCATAAAACAACACCCAATCTCCTTCTTGGAAGGTATTTTCTTTTATTTTCTTGTCATGCCAAACCTTCCTTTGTAACTGAACTACCTCTGTGTGAATATTTTCTTGCATTATGAACTCATCCAATCCATTTAGTTACAAAAAACTCTCTTTTTGGGCATTTAATAGATCTATATTTAATTCAGCTTCCATTCTTAAAATATTGAACTCAAACTCAACTAAGATTAGAGCCTTCTTACCATAGACTAGTTCATAGGGAGTGAATCCTATTGTTGTCTTCCAAGTAGTGTTGTAGGCCCACGTAGCTCCAACTGATCTGTCTGCCCAATATTTTTTGTTGTTTCTCACAACCATGGTGGGGATGATCTCTAAAGTGCTATTAGTTACTTCTTCTTAGCCATTCACCTAAGGGTCATAGGCAGTAGAAGTTCTATGTTGAATCTTGTGCTTCCTCAAAAGATTCTAAATGAGGTGAGAGGTTAATTGTGCTCCCTGATTAGTGACTATTTCTCTGGGGTATCCAAACTTGTAAAACACATTATCCCTCAGAAATTATGCTACATTCTCCTCGGTTTCTACCATCATTGCTTTTGTTTCATCCCACTTTGTTAGGTAATTAGTGCATACTATGATATAGTTATTTTGTCTAGATGGTGGATTGATAGGTCCAAAAAATTCCATGCCCCACTTTTCAAATGGCTCAAGAGACACCTAATGGTGCCGAGACATCTCATCCCTTTGTGTGGGTTTCCCCATCCTTTGGCACCGGTCACACCTGCTGGTGTATCTTCTGGAATCTTGGTGAAAGGTAGGCCAATAGTATCCTGCCTGCAAAGATTTGTAGGCAATTCCCTTTGCAACAAAGTGGCCTCGACATGGGCTGTCATGACATGTGGAGAGGATATCAAAAAATTCTTCCTCCCTCACACATATCCTTAGGATTTTATCAAGGCCTAACATGAAAAGGTTTCCCCCAATCCATGTGAAAGAGGCACTTTTTCTGATGATTCTGCTCCTCTCCCTGAATGAAATATTAGGAGGGAGTCTCCCAGCAACCAAGTAGTTGGCTGTATCAGAAAATCATGGTGAGAGTGTTGATATAGCAAAGAGGTGATCATCTGGCAGCTGGTCATCCACCATTCCTTCTTCTTCTACAGGGAGAGCTAACCTGGAAAAAAAAATATGCAACAACATTCTCCTTTCCAGGTTTATCACTAATAGTCAAATCAAATTTCTACAAAAGTAACAACCATATAATTATCCTAGCATTCACATCTACTTTGTTCATTAAATACTTGATAGTTTCATGGTTAGTGTGAACAAAGGTCTGATATTCAGTTACATAATGCCTAAATTTGTTCAATGCATGGACAATGGCTAACATCTCCTTCTTAGTAATAGTATAGTTTATCTTGGCCTTTGAAAAATTATTGTTGATGAAATAAATGGCATAAGGGATTTTGTCCTCTAATTGTCCTAATGTTGCACCTACAACTTTATCAGATGCATCAGTGTGAATATGAAAAGGCAGAGTCAAATTGACCCAGGATTTTTTAATTTGGCTGTTCCTTAAGGAGCTGGGAAAGCCTCTCTCGATAAGGACTAGACCAAATAAACTTGTATCCTTGGCTAGTAACCCAAATAATGTCGAAGCCATCTTGCTGAAATCTTTGATGAACCTTCTATAGTAACCTGCCAAGACTAAGAATCTCCTGACATATTTCCGCTTTTTAGGAGAAGGTATCCTTTTGATGATAGTGATCTTGTTCAGGTCTACCTGTATTCCTACTTGGGATATGGAGTGTCCTAATACAACCCCTACTACCTTTAGGAACACACAATTTTCTAGGCTCAAGGAGATGCATCTCAACGCACCTTCTTAGTAATTTACCGAAATTGGAGAGAACTTCCTAGAATTCATCCCCATATGGTGTGAAATCATCCATGTATATTTCAATAGAGTCATGAAATAACTCAGAAAATATGCTTAGGATATCTCTTTGGAAGGTAGCTGGGGAATTGCACAGCCCAAAGGGTAAGACTCTATAAGCAAAGTTACCCCAAGGGCAGGTGAAAATAGTCGTATCCTGGTCTTGAGGGCTTATTTGAATCTGATTATACCCACTGAACTGATCTAAGAAGGAAAATAATTTCTTCCCTATAAGGCCATCTAGGACTTGGTTTATAAAGGGCAAAGGGAAATGCTATTTCTTGGTGGCTTTGTTAAGTTATCGATAATAAACACAAATTCGCCACCTCCCATTCCTCTTTGGTACTAAGACAAGAGGAGATACCCACTCACTACCAGATATAAGATATATAACCCTTCATCCAATATTTTCTGTGGCTTTTCCTTGACTACGTACTTCAGAACTAGGTTCATACTTATTAGGGGTTGTCTCATGGGCTTGCATCCTTCTTTGATGTAAATATGATGTTTTTGGACTGAAGGATCCACCCCTTTCATGTCTTTGTAATCCCAAGAAAATGCATCTAGATTCTCTTTCAAAAGATGGCACAACTGGTTCTCTTCTTCATTCGAGAGGTTTGAGTTTATTTTCAGAGATTTGGATGGGCCAAACTCAATAGCCTTGGTGGATTTAGAGGTTTACTCAACTGAGTGCACTTCCATCCAAGGTTTTCTTTCAGACTCTTTGAGTAAGGTTTCAAGAGGAATGTTAGTGGAGGACTGGTTTTGAATGGCATGGTTGATGAATTCATCTTCATCAAGTTGCCCCCCTATAAGAATGAAATCTATGGTACAAATAGGGGAAGTGTTATATAACTCATATTCTTCATCCTCCAACCATATATGGATATTATGATCAACGAAAGGTTGGGTTGGATGATATACAACACTAGCTGTTTAGACAAAGGCTCATTTTTTATAGTCATGTTTCCGGCTTGACAGCTAATATAAGAATCTGCAGTGTCTAACCAAGGTCTCCCTAAGATGATGGGATATCCATTGAACTTTGTTTTTGGTTTTAGGACCAAGAAATTTGTAGGATACTCCCAAGAGTCAATGGTAACCATAACATCCTCAACAACTCCTTCCAGAGTTATTGTGGATCGATTTGCAAGTTGCAAAACTGTTGTGGTTTTCCTCAAAGTCCCTTGGAGATTAAGTTTCAACATAGTCTCCTTGGTCATGACATTGATGGCAGCCCCTAGATCAATTAGAGTGTTGGGGAATATGACACCATTTACATGCACATCAACAACTGGACTACCCGGGTCCAGGTATGTTGGAAATATTAGCCTTCCTAGCATTAGGTCAGACAGTTGTCCTAGCACATTGATGGTGGGGGTATCTTTCTTCCTTCTCCCAGGTTTCTTGAAGAAATTTTCTTTGATGAGCCTATTTTATATAGGGACATCCTTAATGGCCTGGAGAAGTGGCATATTTACATAAATTTTCCAATTCTCCCAGGAGTTCAGTCTCCTCAGGGGTGTGCTGACTACGGTGGATCAAGCGCTCAGGAAAAGGAGTTTTTGGATCTAAGTGTTACCTTCTTCCTTTTCCTCCTCAACCTATATAGGTGGAGATGGAGGATATTTGTCTGCGAGTACTCTTCCCAAATTGAAATTAACCTCTTGTATCTCCACAGCATAAGCTGGATAGGATGTTTCTCCAATGGGAGCTTGTTGTGCCTATCTATTGTTTGGGTTTGGATTGGGTTGTGCAGGTATAGGTAGCCTAGGTGGAGTAGCATGAGTAAGCTGAGGTTGAGGTTGGGGTGGAGGCATTAGAGGAGGTGTTTAATTTTGTTGAGGCCTCCACCCTTGGGATGGATTTTTCCACTAAGGTTCTTGTGGAACATACTGCTGGAATGATTGGTTTACTAACTGAGGATTATATGAAGGGTTGTGAGGCCAAATAGGAGGTGTAGACCAGGATGGAGGAGTGGGGGTGTACGAAGGTTACATGGGTGCACCTTGCATACCTTGTTGGTATGGTCAAGGGCCTTGAGGCCTTCTCTGGTTGATGAAATGGAGTTTCTCTGGCATTGCTTCCCCACCTTGATATACAGCCTTAATTCCAAGTAAGGAGGGGCACTTTCCTGTGGCATGATTCTCCTCACACACTAATAAAACCTCTATGAAATTTAGTGGACATTCATTTCTTGGGTGCTTCTTGGTACATCTAGGACAAAAGATGGCCAGGGCCCTCTCTGCCTCTTCTTGCTTCCTTTTGACCTTCATTATGTCCATCTGCAAAGTAAAGGTGTGAAACATGTCACTCATGAAGTCCTATAGCATGTTTCCAATCTCATGTTTTACGAAGGTGGAAGAGGAATGGGTATTGGATGTACTTTGGCTAGCTCTTCCGTTCTTCCTAAATGCCCTAGAATGGTTCTAGAATATAGTTTTGATTTCTTCATAGGGTTTTTGGTAGATATCTCCTCCAGATATCATATTCAAGGTTTCTATCATCTCCTCATTGATCCCTCGAAGAAGTACAATTTTAAGTGATGCAGGATCAAGAGTGTAGTTGGCTCTCTTATTGATCAAAATTTGGATCATGGCCTAAAATTAGCAAAAATTTCAAAATGCTTGAAATTGCTTTGAACCTAAATGACTGGATAGATTTTGTTGCTAAGATTCCAGTGCAACTCATTTCATCAAAATCCAAGTTCGTATGACTGAGTTATTGTCTCCTTTTCTTTTTCCAAAATAGACAAAAATGGAGCAAAACAAGTATAGTGATGATGTGACAGGTATAGTCAGCGCTGCAAGGAGTATTATGTAGATTGCATCTAGTGGCACTGTGACAAGTGTCATCTTAAGATTCGCCAGATGGTTTAGTGAAGAGAGAAATTATCCAATGACCTCCAATATTCTTCCTAGGTTGGAATTTCAAATTTTTTTAGGAGTTAGAGTACAACCCAACCAGAGGATGCCATGTGTCCTCTCTGGTGGGCCATCTCCTAACCCTGGGATCGAATGTCAAATTATATTAATGTTGGACATTCTGTTATGGTGGAATTATTCTAATATATATATATATATGTATGTATGTATGTATGTATGTATGTATGTATGTATGTATGTATGTATATATGTATATAAAGTTTCAAACCCACCTTTCGGTGGAGTTTAACAAAGTCTAGAGGATACACTAAACCAAATATGGCAGAGGTTAAATTGTAGGACATGTCTAAGTATGGCAAAGAATTTTTATTATAGACCCGAGTAAAATTATTATGGCAGAGTGGGGGTCGAACCCACGACCTTCCGCCCACCAGCCAAGCTTTTCACCATCTCTCCTACCATGTGTTCCTTACCCACTATGTTCACTGCGTATATTTGAATTTTATGTGCCCGACCATTGGAGGTTGGAGGGGGAAAACCCCCTCCCCATGTGGCCATAAGCCCAGAACCATGTGCTAAGACAACAAACCAACGGGCTTTATTAATCATGTTTAATTAACTTTTAAATGTGATTTAACCACGATAAGCCATAATTAGCGCTAATCACACTCATCACGCTAAACTATGCTTATGCACCCATAAACCACGCTTAGCGCTAATTAAACCTGGAGATTAAGCTGGAAGGATTTTCCTAGGGCGCGCCATTTTTGGTGGTTTTCTAAATTTGGAAAGTTAACTAGCAGTACCTCTAGTTTTAGAGGAGAAATTGGGGCAAAAACAATTTTGGTCATAACTCACTCAATTTTCGACCAAACTGAGCTTAGAAAGAGTCATTCTAGGCTAATTGGCATGCTAGGAACTCAATGGAGTAGGTTGGAGAGGCATAAAATGTCCTATACATATGTTTTAGTACATTTGAATATTTTTTTAAGGCTAGGGCCACCAAGTGTTGGGATCATAACTAGAGCATCCAAAGTCTAAAATTAGCAAAAAATAGTCATTTTTGAAGATTATTATGTTTTAAACTCATTGGAATAGGTTGTAAGAGCTTTTGAAGCTTGTAAGAAAAATTTTAGCACACTTTAAGCTAATGAAAAGGCCCACACTATGAAGCTAGACCAAGGAGATGTAGCCTAAGAGGGGTGAAATCCTTTATGAAAATTATATGTGTTAGTCTCTTTTATGTGTGTTTGTTGTGTTTAATATTGTTGTTGTTCTATCATTTAAAATTATTCCTTCTAAGCTTATTACAAACTCATAATTTGACCAAGTACACTGATTTGAAAATCACATGCTCATAAACAAGCCTATGAAGGATAAGTAATACCAAACAAAGAAAATTTTATATCTGATATGATGCAACAACTATATGAAGATGTAAGGGAGAGCACTAGACTTCAAGAGAAATTGGTTGCTATGAAAAAAGAGAAGCAATAACTTCTTCAAAAGATGCATGAGATGGAGATTCAACTCCATGATGCCAAAGAAGCCTTATCGAAGCATCTGCTTGAAGAAGTAAATAATTCAAGTTTGTCTTCAATTTCCTCTCAGGATAAATGTGTAGGTTCTTTTGAAAAACACACTAGAGGAATAGGGTCCAAATTGATGATAAAAATGGGCTATGAAGGTAAATGACTAGGAGAACAAGCACAAGGCATAGTTGAGCCAATTATGGTTGAGGAAAGGCCTAAGTATTTGGGTCTTGGATATGGAGAATTCTATGGAGAAAGTTCTAAAGCCATTAAGGCACTTGAAATAGTTCCAAGAAGGGATTTTTTTTGCAGGTTCAAACCCTCAAACATGTAAAGTTTGTATTCAAGATGAATGCAATTTTTTGAATCCCATGTTGCAGCAAGATGCTTTTAGAAATGCAACTTATGCAGAACAAGAGAGTTGTGATAGCTCTAAGGACATGAACATTATTGTTGGTCTTCAAAAGAGAGCTAGAACCTCTTCAAGTTTATCTCCTCAAGAAGGTGGAAAATATGGGCATTCAAAGCAACACTCAAGGTATAATTCTTCCTATAATCATGTTGTTTATGATTATGTTAAGCATGAAAAATCTACATGAATGAATGGGAAAAAAAATTTGTTGGTCATATTGTGGTTTGTATAACCATCAAGTTTCAAGATGTCGGAAGAGAATGATAGCATACAAGGAATAGTCAAAGAAAAGATGACTTGAACAAAAGATGCAAAATATTTTCACTTATTGTCAAAATAAGGGACATCTTGTTGACCAATGTTGAACACTGCATCCAAACACTCATCCAAAGCAATTGAAGCAAGTGGAGAAAAAAACTGGTGAGAATGGAACAAGAGATTCCATCATCGATGTGAGTCAAGATGATTCACAAGAAGAGGATGTCTTGCAGGAAAAATCACCATTGAAGTGGATTGGTAAGAAATGCCTCGATTTCTTGACCAAGTAAGGCATGCATTTTCTTTTTACATAGATGCAAATTTGATCCTTATGTATGCATGCATTTATGTTGAAAGTATGACAATTTGTAGCAAATTATCACAACTTCTATGATGTAATATTTCATGCAAATTTTGTTTGGTTGAAGGAATTTATTTTTGTTGCAAAAATTTTCCAAGATGGTGTAAAACATGGGTATGTCACTCATTTATGTTGTAGCAATTTATCATTCATTTCAGCTCTTAGGATCACCGATATGTTTTTGGTTTTTGTACTTGTTTGTACTTGAAACAAAGAGTTGAAGAGAGTGTACAGAGGAATGAGATTTTGTATATTTAAAAAGTGAACTTGTTATAGGTTCATTGTTCATAGATACATGCATGAGTGCTGTCAATATGTATCATTTCTTATCGACTTGTGTCGATTATGTCGCACACATTCCATATCAAATTTTGTTGATTGTGCTGTACATATGCTTATCGACTTGTGTTGATTTTGTCACACACATTTCATATCGATTTATGTCGATTGTGTTTCATATTTCTTACCGAATTGTTTTGATTGTGTCAGACATATTTCATATCAATTTCTTTCGATTTTGTTGCATATTTCATGTCGACTTGTGTTGTTGATGTAACATGATTTTTTTCGACTATGTTTTTCGATTATGTCGATCGACTTATGATTTATTTGATGGTGTTTTTCGATTGTGAGTCAATATTGGATACACCAATGTGTAAGAAGATCGCCATGTACTTGATGTTATAGGAGGTGACAATCATTTCTTTGAAGGAGAAAAAAAGAGGTGGCTGTCATTTCAATTCTTGCATAATGTTTTATTTTCAAGATTGATTGTGTGTTCTTGTGACAAGATGTTGCAGGAAGTTTGATTTCCATTCAGTGAGAAGTGGACGAGATGCTAAGTGTTTTCCATCCATTGTAGAACAAGCTAGCATTTTGTGTTTACACCTAGATTTCACTCATATTGCAAGCTAAATTATGATAAGAGGATTTCCAAGAAGAAGCTTGTATGCATTTGTTCCAAGAGGGGCTTCATTCTAAGTGGGAGGCTAAGATTTTTCCAAGCACATAGAGATCGATGTGGTACAACTAGATATGTATCAATCAACAATGCTGAAGAGCTTCAACAACAAACAGAGAGTAGTGGTTGAGAGACATAGCCAGTTGTGATGCAAAGCATGTCAAGTTGATTATCAAAAATACTTGTCAAGTAAAATAAATTGATATAACTTGAAAGAGGAAGATTTTTGAAGCTCAATAAGATAATTATCAGCTTTTGTGGGTGGAAAATCCTGTCATTGGTAAGTTGTGATCAGAATTTGGATCACGGCCTAAAATTAGCTAAAATTTCAAAGTGCTCGAAATTGCTTCGAACCTGAACGATCGGATAGAGTTTGTTGCCAAGATTTTGGCGCAAATAATTTCATCAAAATCTAAGTTCGTATGACTGAGTTATCATCTACTGTTCGTTTTTCCAAAATAAGAAAAAAAGGAGCAGAATAGGTACAATGATGATGTGGCAGGTACAACCAGCATTGTAGGGAATATTATCCATATTGCAGTCAGTGGCATTGTGACAAGTGTCATCCTTAGATTCGCCAGATGGGTTAGTGAAGAGGTAAATTGTCGAATGGCCTTCAATATTCTTCCTAAGTTGGAATTTGAAATTTTTTTAGGAGTTGGAGTATAACCGAACCAAAGGACACCACGTGTCCTCTCTGGTGGGCCATCTACTAACATTGGGGTCGAATGTCAAATTATATTAATGTTGGACATTGGGTTATGGCAGATTTATTTTAATATATATATATATATATTATATAAAGTTTCAAACCCACCTTTCAGTAGAGTTCAAATAAGTTTGGAGGATACACTAGACCAAAGATGGCGGAGATTAAATTGGAGGACAGGTCTAAGTATGGCAGGGAATTTTTCTGAGTAAAATTATTATATCAGAGTGGGGTTGAACCCATCACCCTTTGCCCGCCAGCCAAGCTCCTTACCATCTCTCCTACCAAGTGTTCCTTACCCACTATGTTCACCGCATCTATTTGAATTTTATGCGCGTCACCATTGGGGGTTGGAGCGAGCCAGCCCCCTCCCCATGTGGCCATAAGCGCAGAACCAGGTGCTAAGATAGTGAACCGATGGGTTTTATTAATCATATTTAATTAAATTTGAAATGTGGTTTAACCACGATAAGCCATAATTAGCGCTAACGACACTTATCACACTAAAATGTACTTATCTGCCCGTAAAACGTGCTTAGCGCTAATTAAACCTAGAGATTAAGTTGGGATGATTTTCGGAGGGCACTTCATTTTTGGCAGTTTTCTAAATTTTGAATGTTAACTGGCAGTTCCTTGAGTTTTAGAGGAGAAATTGCGGAAAAAACAGTTTTGGTTATAACTCACTCAATTTTCGACCAAACAGAGCTGAAAAAGAGTCATTCAAGGCTAATTGGCATGCTGGGAACTCATTGGAGTAGGTTGCAGAGCAGAAAAGGACATCTACATGTGTTTTAGTACATTTGAATATGTTTTGAAGGCTAGGGCCACCAGGTGTTGGGGTCATTGCCATAGCATCCAGAGTCCAAATTTAGCAAACAAATAGTCATTTTTAGGAGATTGTGATGTTTTAAATGCATTGGAATATGTTACAAGAGGTTCTGAAGCTTGTAATAGAAATTTTAGAACACTTGAAGTTAATACAAAGGCCCACACTATGAAGCTAGACCAAGGAGATGTAGCCCAAGAGGGGTGAAATCCTTTGTCAAAATTATTTGTGTTAAGCTCTGTTATGTGTGTTTGTTGTGTTCATTATTTATTTTGTTATTTTATTTAAAATTATGCTTTCTAATATTATGACAGACTCATAATCTCACCAAGTACACTGATTTGACAATCACATGCTCATAAACAAACCTATGAAGGATAAGTAATACTAAGAAATGGGAAGTTTATATCTGATATGAAACTAACACAACAATAACTAGCATTCATTTTCTGATCACTTATAGTTTAATTGAAACCTATCTTCATAGTCCTCTAGGGATTCATCAGGTCCTAGAGTCATCCTAAATATTTCATCCTTAGTTTCCTTAGACCTACAATATTTTTGTATTTGCTGCTAAAGGTATCTTCCATTTGTGCCCAGGTAGTGATGCTGTAATGCCTCTCCTACTACTCAAATTTTTTTTTCTCACTCTTGTAAGAATAATATCCAAATTTTACATTAAATTTCTATGTTATAATTCTACTTTATAGAAATATTATCTACTTTTTAACTAATGTATATAACTCTGCATATGCATTATTATTCCACAATTGAATATTCACTTTACTTTTGAACTATACTTTTAACTAACAGTGATCACCTTCATGGTTATCTACTTTACTTTTCGCACACACACACACACACACACACACACACAGATATATATATAGATATCAGTATACCTAGCAATGATTTGTATACACTTCGATTTTTATGTAATCCCACTTAAATTTTACTTGGTATAAGAGTCATTACATTTCTACCATTAACCCTCATACTTCATTTAATTTCATTTATAACATATAATATGTTTTCCATACTTGTACTTAACAATTATAAACTTAAAATATTTAATCATATGTACACATACATATATGTATGGCCTTGTAATAGTTACCTTCAATGATAAAATCGTTGTCTTTGTAATGTGTTTCATGGCACTATGATCAATCCACGGTCGTATACTCTATCATTGAAGAATGTTTTAACTTATATTATTCATTCTGTGGACTATACACATAAAGTCTTTCTTTTAACTTATGGTTAATACCTCATTTGGTTTTTCGTTGGCCCAATGATAATGTTGGTATGGTTATCCCTACACGTTTCTTGTGTACTTTACCAAATCTGAAAGGGTACGCGTATATTTATTTCAGTTGATATTTATTTTCCTCGAGCCTCACAATATATTATTTGTTTAATATCAAATATGACTTCTCTGTGCATTGAGTTAATTTGGCTTATCTATATGTGTACTAAATCGTATGATACGATTTAGGGTTTATGAATTATATATTTTTCATTTATCGATCCTTGAGAGGATCAACAGATGATTGACACATGTAGAGTCGGATATGGTTACGGTTTACCATATACGTCTCTATTAAACACCTTCGAATTTTCCTTTCATTCTTCTCCGAGGTATTTTTCCTTCCAGAAATATTTCCTCTGTTAGGAACCCGAATATGAGGCGGTATCCACAAAATTTCCAGCATTTTGCTACTTGGACTCAAGGCATTTCTATAACCCAGGTAAATCTATTCGTTCTGGCCATATGATTTTATGTTAATCTCTGGAATTGAAATTGGTTTTTCCTTCGAAATTTTTGGAGAATCCTTCTCCTAATTCGTAGTTTGGAAACTAGATTTGTTCTTTATAATATTGCATAGTTAAATTTTTATTTATAAGTGCCATACCCTAGTGGTTTTGATTTTCTTCTTCTCAGAGATTTATATTGGTTTTGGAAGAAATTATATATCCATACTTATCATTTTCATAGTTAGAGATTTGTGTTTCTTGAATAGAGGTTATTTATTGGCTACAAATCATCAGGACTTGACTCAGTTTTTCTTTTTGTCCTCGGTTAGTATGACCACTTCTAGTCCATTCAGTCTCGGCGACGTAAATCCTGAATGGTATGTATTGCCATTCGACCCAGATGTAATATTACTATGTAGAGTTACTTAATTGAACTTATTGTTACGTTTTAAGTTTTAAATTTTCTCTGTGACTACTTTAATCACTATTTTGTTGTGATTGCAGGTATTTTCATTCCTCCATCGATTTTCCATTCGCTATTGTTTATAGCTCCTCTTCAAATTTGTATTCACATACTAATCTAGAGTTAAATTATCCATTTACAGGTTGGTAAAATGTTGTTCTTCAACTTGTCGACTCTGAGGATCGTATATTGCTTGAATTTGTTTTCTAATGTTCTAAGTGCCAGCCTACTCTGCTATCACTTTTTAATTTGTATTTAGAACATAATAACACTCTCATTCACATTCTAGAGTTTTCATACTCGGACTGTTTAATATCTACTTTGGTCAAGGAACAATGTCGACTGGACTTTATAGTTCCCTTTTTACTTACTTCTATACAATTTGTTTTATATTATATCAGCCGAGATTTACATTAACTGATATCTATGTATATATTTCATATCGGTTTTTATATATGTGTTGCTATATTGATTAAATTATATGCATCTATGAATGTATAAACATGGGTTCGATTTAATTTATTCTGCTAATTTCACACCTGATAGTATTTCAATGTAAGACATATATATATATATATCAGTATTTCAATCTATGGTAAAGTTTATTGAAATTATTTTATAGAATTAATATATATGTATATTTTGATTTTTTTTTTTTTACAATCTCACATCAAACAAAATCCCTTTCGTTTACTACCAGATTTCTAAATATTCATAAATTACATGTATTTCAATGTAAAAAGTGAGAACTCTCTCACATTTAGTAATTATAATCACCAGTACAAGAATAAATTATCAGTAACATGTTGACTTCTTAAACATAGGATTTTAATTATTACATAACCAGTTTCTGCAATACTTTTATTCTCAAAAGGGTAATTGCCCTTGTAAAATTTTAGAAATTTGTATTATCAGGTAACAGTTGGACATCATTGCATACACTATTTTCCTCTGTCTATTAATAGAATGTCTTTCAAATATAAATTATTTTTATACTCAGAAAATAGTTTAAATAAATTTTAGATTCCTTTTTCATGAAAATAGTATTGTACTCATCTCTTTCTGTATTCAGAATTATATATTTTCTGAAGTTGAAATTTGAAATACTTCTAGTTATTTTAATTTGAACTAGGAACTACTAGATTTATATCATATTATTTTGCTGATACCAATAGGATTATATGGTAAAGTTTTATCTCTTTCTAAAATAAGCTTTATCTTTGGTTAGATAACTTCTCTGGATATAGTCACTAGCTACAGCTTTAAATCTATGAGACTCTACTATTTTATTTCTTGAATTATTTATCCAGAATTTAATATTTTCTATTCAATTAAATTCATAATTTCTAGTTCATAAATTATAACTTTAAATATACAAGCGTAATTGAAAAATTATGGTATATGGGAATAAAATATATCTACAAATTTAAACCATTGTAAGGTTTAGAGATTCTGGTAGATATTTTCCCATATATCTTATTCCTACAACTATACAGAAATTAGAAGACTAATTCTTCGGATACTTACGTTAAATGTATGGAATAAAATCATCCACAACATGCAACATATAATACTTTCAAATACAATAAAATATAAAATTTATGTCGCAACTTTATAACAGAAATTTTTTAATGAACTGTGCATACCACTTAATTACATGACCAATCCACCCAACCTTAGAATTCGTCTATCTCCAGAATTCACCCCTGAGCTGAGATCCTCCCATGAACAGACCAACCTCCATCTGTTCTGGAGTAGCTTATTTATGCTTATGCTCTCCCCAAATCCTGTTTCTAATTCTACGTCCAGAATTATAGGATGCTTTTATTCATGTTTTCCTAGGCTTCCCTTATTTAGGGACTTTAAAGCTGCTTTCTTCTTTTCCAGCTTTTTACCTCTTCCCAACTACTTTCCTCATCTTTGGGGAAATTTAGATTTTTCCTCAAAAATCTAATTTAGAAATCAATTATTTCAAGGCTTTTTGAAAGATTTTTTTTTGGGGAAATTCTTAGCCTCTTTCCATACCTCATGGATTTTGAAAGTGATCTCAAAAATCTCATTTGGTCATAATACATAGAAACATTTTATTTATTTTTCATAATTAAATAATTAATTACATCCACACAATAAGTATCCATTGGGGTCCACTCCCCTTTGGACTGAATTTCAAATTTCTAACTTGAAAACATAAAACTAGGGGTGTTACAGATGCTATCCCCAGGCAGACCCATAAACCAGCGCAAGGTTTCATCCTTAAGGGTGGATGGGTGTAGTCATAATTCCTATAAAAAAAAACAAATTCAAACATGAATGTGTCAGGGTCCTAAGAGGTGAGTGCATGAAAGTGTGGGAGAGCTGAGGGGCTAATATTTTCATCTTAGTTTCCCCATTTTCCTCTCTTATGGGAAAGGCTCTCTAGGTCCCAACCATGGTTAAGGTAGGTGAAGCAGGTCCCTCAGTTGAAACAAGGTCTTCCTCTTCTTCCCTAATAGGATCCTCAAAGTATTCAGAAGGCTCACATATTGAGGGTTCAATCTCACTGCCAATGAAGAAGAGTTAATGGTGGTTAGGAGGTGATGTGGGGGTTTTGGGTAGGTTTTGTCCTTGACTATTCCTACTCTTATGAGGCATGAAAGTCAGATATTTTTGTATATTTTCAATATTTCTAAAATGACAAGAAAATAAAGGAAAGAAGAAAATAATGCTAAAACAAAATCAAAATATATACTAGAGACTTCCCCAGCAACGATGCCAAAAAGTGGTGAGCCTTGGTATTGCACCAAAGGTGATGCAACTCCTAAGGGTTGTCGTACTTTACTTTATCAACCCAAGGTTTGTACAAACTTGGAGGTGGTAGTGCTATATACACAATAGATGCATTCTTTTCATGTCATCATCTTATTCTTTGCGAAAGGATTCTATCTCTTAAACTATGATAAATATTAAGAAGTAAATTACTGAAACGAAATGAAAGAAAGGAAACTAACTCAATTTGTAGAAAGGAAACTAATTTAAACCACACTAAACTTGTTCAATTGGATAAACACACCCTACTTATATTATGCTCTATCTACCATGCTTCTATCCATGTAGCTAAACTATCCATGACTTAATTCTGATTGAGAAAATGTGGATTTGCAGTTTAGAGAAGAAAAGGGTTACAATGTGCTAATGGATGGCTTAACACATGAAATTGGGCTTAGAAGTGGAAAGAGGGGTTTTGAACTTTATTATAGCGTGAAAATGGCTTTGGAGAGGAATAATTCAGAAAGTACGATGGCAGAGATGCGATGGAGCAAAAGTCACGAAGTGTGTAGTGCAACGAGTTAATAGTTGCAACGAGTGAAATGTGAAATGTGAACAGGGAAGAGTTGTGATGTGTGAAATGCACTGAGTGATGTGGTGGTGGTATCGGCGATAGAGTGCAATCACAATATCGCAATTGGCATTTGCAAGTGTTAAGTCTAAAACAAAAGAAAGGAAAATGTGCAAAGTGCGATTGTAATGGGTGACGTGGGGGTGGCACTGGCAGCAGAGCATGATCGCAATATCACAATTGGAAAATGGGAGCAGTAGGTGTTAACAGAAGGAACTAAATGTTGTGACTTAAAATATTTGATGTACGATAGCAGGAAGTTTGAGGTGTAAGGGTGAAAGGTCGAAATCCGATGGTTTTCAACCACTCTACATTAGAAAGAGTAAGGAAAATATGAATTATAAGTCTTTAAAGGAAGAGGAAAATGATGCGACGTGAGATGATGATGGGTGATGTGGCAGTGGGACTGGCAGCAAAGCATGATCGCAATATCACAGTCGACAAATGGGATTAGTAAGCGTTAAAAGGAACCAAATGAAAACTTTCATCTGCGATGAGAAAATTACATTAGTGTGGATATCGAGGAGGAAAGGAAGAGGTAAAATTTGATGGTATTTCGATATTTTTGCGTTAAAACGAGTAAGGCGACCATAACCAGTGGAAACAAAGGAATAAGGCCAATGAAGGGTTTAATTTCTGTTAGGGAAAAAAAGGTGGGTGCAGCAGTTTAAAATAAGCGAAAAACATGAGAGAATGGAGGTGTAAAAGCAAAGTTTAGAGGCATAACTTATAGATGGAAATAGTGAATAGAAATTAATGTTTTTGGTCTATGGGAAGAATTACCCTCTTTGAGCTCTATCGACAGAGATGAGAAGGGAAGTTTAGATCCACAAATTTTAGAGTTTTATCCTCTATTCTACTACTCACAAAAAAATGAAAAACTACAACAAAAAACTTAAAGCAAAGATTAAGCAGCAATAAAACTATCAGAAGAAGATCTAACTAAATGGCAGAAGTAAAACTAGCTAAATGACATAAAGGAAAAGTTAATAACAAGAGAGAAGATGATGCACATGGATTGGGCCCTAACCCATGAGCCTAGTTCTCTGAAACTTAAAAATCATTAAAATGAAATCATTCTTCTCATTTCATAAAATAATAACCTCATACATCTCTAAAATTTTGATCAGTAAGTAAAATAATGAAAAGCTCAATAGCTTGCGACAAACTTTCAACTAGAATTGACTCACTCACTAACTAACTCCCTTCTAGCTCTAGCTCTGCTCTATTTATTCTATAGGGAATCTACCAAAATCTCCCTAAAAAATGGTGATTGAGTCCACTTGACTCCGAGTAAACATAGATCGAGTGCTCTCCTCTTTGAGTTTCTTGGCTGCCTCTCAAACTCGCATTGCTTGAGAGAATCTTTGGGGTGATTGAGTCCACTTAACTCCAAGTCAACAAAGATTAAGTGCACTCCTCTTAGAGTTGCTTGGTTGCCCCTGAACTCGAATTGTTGGAGAGAATATTTGGGGTGATTGAGTCCACTTAACTCCAAGTCTTTATGATAAAATCCTTGTAAAAATGCTTAATAATTCATGATTTTTTTCACTCAACCTCATATTAGGCACTCGGAGTATGTTAGCCTGAATCACCCCCTATACTAGCATCATAAACCCAAATAATAATAAAAATGCAATAAAAAGAGATCTAATAAGGCAAAAAGGTGACGATTAACCCCTCCAAATATGCCTAATGATGGAACTCATCACATCCTACATATGGAGAATGAGGATCCATAGCGAGTGGCCCCATTCAAATTTAATGCATCTTGGTTAAGGGAGGATGATTTTTAAAAACTTGTTGAGGAGTCTTAGATTCATGAGAGGGAGGAGAGATAACGCCTTTAATGGTTCAACTCTCTAATAATCTGAACAATTTAAGGGAAAAATAATCAAATTGTGGAGAAAATATTAGGAGAGAAGAAAGAATATTTTGTCAGGTATATTGAAACAAAGATAGCTGACATTTATGGAAAATACATTTCACGTGTATTCTATGATGAGGTTTTAGATGAAATTAAATCCTTCAAAATCACCAAAATAAATTTGGCATGCGCGGAGGAGCTCTAGAAGAAAACGTTAAGGGATATTTGGATAAAAGAAGACGACTTGAACACAAAATTCTTGCATCAATTTTCTAATTTAAGTAAAAAAAATAGTTCTATATGGGAAATAGAGGATGATTATGGGAATATGGCTAAATATTTCTCTAAAAAGGTAGATGTTAGTGTGCCAAATTTTAAATCCTTATTTACTAAAGTTGATGGTTTTATGATTCTTGAGATGTTGCAAACTATAAGATTACTCCTACAAGCCATTAATTAAGAAATGGTCGACTCCCTTATGGAAGAGGTATCCAAAGCAGAGGTTCTTAGAGCTCTATCAGAGATGCAAAAGGGTAAATGCTCAGGACTCTATGGATTCATAATGGAATTTTATCTAGGATTTTATGATCTTGTAAAGATGGATATACTAAAATTAGTGAAGGAACCTCAATCAAAAAGCTATATTCATGTGGTTCTAAACACTAAGTTCATTTTTATAATTCCCAATAAGTAGAGAGGTCAATATTTTAACAATTTCAAGTATATATCCTACTACAATTTCATTTACAAGTTAGTAACAAAACATATTTCAATGATAATCAAACCAATTATGAGTGATGGTATCTCAATAGAGAATTTTGATTTTCTTCATAACCAAAATATACACAAAATAGTATCTATTCCACAAGAGTTAATGCATTTAATAAAATAAATATTCTAGCTATCATGATGAAGATTGGCTTGTCAAAGGCATATGACATAGCAAACTATTCCTCCATTAGAATATGTTTAATTTAGTTAGGTTTCCATATCCAATTTGTCAATTGGATCATGGAATGCATTTCCATTATGAAATTTTTAATTTTAATCAATGGTCATCCAACATCCTTCTTCAAGGCCTCTAGAGGATTGAGATGGGATATCCCCTATCTCCTCTCCCCTTTTTGTAGGTTGTTGAGGTTCTCAGTAAGTTGATTCAAAATTATATATCCTTTTGGGAATTAAAATGGGTTATGATTACAACACAAGTTCAAATACCTTTCTTTCTTTTCAGAGATGATATTTTTCTATTTTTTTATTGATTAATTGAGAGCTTCTTCATCCATTGCAATTCCAATATGACACTAATAGGTGGTTCAGAGAAAATCCGCAGCAGAATCCATTTCAAACCAACATCAATTCTCAGCAGAATCAATTTCATACTAACGGTAGAGGTCTGCAAGGAGGCCCACATTACAGAAACTAATCCAGAGATGGCTGGATAAGAAGTATCCATGCAACAATCGGGGTGGATCGAAACTTTCCAAACAACACCTTGTTTGGATCAAACAATAATCATCTCGATCATTGTGTTGGTGTTAATAGGCATATTCAGATGTCGTATCCTACTCCTGGACATCCCAATATCCACAATGTGATTGTGCGGAGAGGTATGGAGGATGAGTATCTTGGAAATCAGATACAACCTCCACTTCTTATTGATGTAGGAGGAAATCCTCTTGATAATTTTGATCTTGGGCAGAGTGTCTTTGATTCTTTTTAGATGACTCGAAAGATTTAAGAATACTCTTTCATCTTAAAGCTGAAATTGTTTAGGTTACATATTATTTTGTTTGTTACTCGCAAAGAATTTAGGATGTAATTGTGGGTAGGATCTCATTTTTAATATTTATTTTGCAATATAATTGTATGTAACCGAACCATTTTGTGGCTTTGTAGTCACATTCATTTTTTATAAATATTTTTCGTATTTTGTTTTTTTTTCAATGAGCAGCTGAATAATTTATGTAACATTTTATTTTCCAAGTATGATTTTAAATAGGTTTGGTTTAAGCTATACGTGTTTGGTTATATTAAAAATAATGATTGAAGACAATATTTTTTTTAATACTAATAGTGTTAGAATTATTATAATAAAATGTTAAAATGTTAAAATCACTAGAATAAATGTATTGTAAATAAAATGTATTATAATAAAAATAAAATGTCTGAATTATCAAACAGCTTGCACTGGCTCGCTAGTTTCTTGTTCCTACTTTTTCTCTCTTCGTGGACCTTCAGATCAGAATGGAACTGTAAAAAAATCGTTGGCAATTTCAAACATTTTATTTTTATTTACTTTTCAGCACTAGAACATATCCTAAAAAATTCCATGTCTATGTTTCTGATTGTTTTCTACGTAAGAGGAGATCTGAAAACAGTTACTTTTCTCAATTTTGAGCCTATGTCACTATAGACTACAAAAACTGGATCAGTCCCTACCACTCAATTTAAGTTTTTTCGTGGGAACAAATAGAACTAGTCTTTTTCCATCCTTGTTTCAGGCTTATACTTTCTTATCACTAGCGAAGCCCCGGGGCTGAAAGGAGATATATTTACATCTTTTATGATAGGGCTGGGAGGATTGATTTTTCTTCCTCCTAATCAGTTCCAACTCCATTTTTCCCTCTTTTGTAACAAAAGGAAAATGTAGTTCTTTGAATGTTAAATGCATATACTATGTAACTTTGTATATACTCAATAGATTGATTTTTTCTTTCGAATTTTTTTTTAAAAATAATTAATTTTGTATAAATAAATATAAATTTTCATTTTAATGTAATACCTTGAAAAAAAATAATAAAAAATAATGAATAAATTCTTATATATTTAGAATATATTTTTTTTCTTTTTCAGTTTTAATATCACACTTTTTATTACTTTGGCATAGTTTTTATATATTTGGTGGAGGTATCGATTTCATTTTTTTGTTATTTTCTTTGGGCATGGAGGGTTTCTTATCCACATCTATGGTGGTATGACTTTTCTCAGTTTCCATCGTCAATTAATGTAGAGTTTTGTATTGTTAATAGGGTGGATGGTCTTTTTAATGGTTCCAAAGAATTTGCAATTCTTAACCAAGTTCCTTTTTTGACTTTGACCAAACCATATTTAGTTCCAAAAATCAAAACATAAAATATCTTTTAAGCTCTAAATGGTTAGTGATGATTAAAGCATTGATTCTAAGCCAAAATTGTTGAAATGTGCTATTGTAGGGAGGTTCACTGGTATGATGCTGAATCTATTAATGTTAAGGGATTGGATTGAGAAATCATGGAAGCTAATAACCTGTTACTACCCTAGTTTCCATGTTTTATCAAGATTTTAGTTTAGGGATAGATTGGGGTTCTAAGCAATGGATTATTAGAAGCTTCCCTTTAGATTTTTTTCTTGTATAAAGGTGGGCATTTCTCTAAAGTATTTTGATAATAATCCTTGGGGACTCAAAATACAAAAGAAATTTTGAGTAAAGAAATAATCATCCATTGTAAGAGGAGTAAGAAAACTAGTTGGTAGATGAAATCTCTAGATAAATTTCAACAAAATGTAAAAATATCCTAGAATGATCTACATGTAGTAGTGGCTATCCTTGAAAACATTTCCTCACTATCTTACTGTTGTTATAATAGAATTATTATTTTCTATTACTTTCTTACTTTATCACCTTGTGCTTAGTCTCACATTGTTTGTTAATATAACACTTTAGTTTATATCTTAGAGTATTTAATTTTATTCTAAGATTATATTTATCCTCACCACTTTTCCCATCATATATATTTCTTAATCCGGTATTCCACTTATACCCTATAGTTCAACCCAAAAATATTCACAAGAGTTAATATTATAGTTCCTTATCCATAATTGAACCTAGAGCATCAAATTAAATATTTGAATTGTATCCCTTTAATCCATATCAAAGGATATACATAATACTATTAATGAATATCATATGCTCTTCCACTATATCGCTAATTCTTACACCTTGGAATATTATTCGGATTCTTTATTACATTGTGAATATATTATGTGCCCTCTGATGGATTAATTAAATTGTAATTTCGTATTGGGAATTCACATTATCCCTAAGTTGATGACATTTTCTTAACATATAGTCGTCATTTTACTATATATGCTTAGGGTATGAAATGAATTTCTAACTTTTCAAATTATAAATATGTGTTGATTGATTTCTTACCTTGGAATGCATATTACAACGTCTGAATTTAATATATTAATTTATCAACTTGAAATTAATATATTGACTGCTCTCAATCATTTCTGTGATTCAGATTTGTGGTAGTAATATCTTAAGGACAAAGGCGTTATTAATTTTATGTGTTCGATATGTCACTTATTCTTTGTTCTATATATGTATACATATATACATATACATATATATATAACTGAAAGAGTTTAATAACATAAAAATATTTTATAAGGGTAATTGAATTTACACAATTACCTTAACTATTTTCTTTCAATAAGTTGAATTAGTCTTGTATATAGACAAAAGAAAAATGCATAAGCTCATGCATTTAATTGTACAGAAAATTAAACTGGAAACGATATGAAAAGAGAAAAATGAAATTACGTAACCATAGAAATTAATAAGTATATGATGATGATCTTAGTAGATGAAAAGTAAATCCCTATACAAATAAATATTTTATTAATTTGGGGAAATTAATAAAATAAGATATTTTATTAAGAAAAAATTCAATTTATCTTTGAAATTAAAAGTTAAATAGAAATTTTGACAAGTCAAGAGAGAAGGAAATTATATAACATTGTAATGATATTTCTCTATAAATTTTAATATGACGAAATTCAAATTGAGTAGAACGTCAATTTCCTTACACTGAGAATAATACGAAAAAGTATAATTGGAGAGAGATTAATTGTATAATCAAACTGAAAATTGTTCTCCTTGAACGAGGGTTACTATGTAATTTCAAGAATCTATTTTCATGAAGGAAGAACGACGTAAGTCGAAGCTAATCCTCAATTAAAGAAGAAAGTCAACAATGTATTCATAGTAGAGGAAAATTAAAACAAGTTGAATAAAACATGTCGACAATGAATATTGTCATTCAGGAAAAAAAATCAATTTCTGGTATCTCAATTAATTAGAGAGGGTTCCATTACAAATATGAATTCAGTGGTAGAAGAATTTGTAAGGGAGTTAAGCTGAATATAAGGGAAATCCAACCTATGTCTTTCATAGAAATTAAATGAACATTATTATCTACAATAATCCAGTAACGAATAGTAAATTTAACATAAAACACAATATTCAAATCTCTGCCCAAAATGATAAGTGAAAACTAAAAATCAAAATAAATTATTTGGTTACTGTAATAAAATACAGAGAAATTTATGACCGAGGTAAAGCCTCAGCTCTGTATATATATGCATTAACTAAAATTTATTACCGAACTCAATTTCATAACGATTCGGCTGAGGTAATAGAAATATCTCAATAGAGATTTAATTTACTTAAGCCAAAATGAAAAGTAGGGTATAAAAAATATGGTGAAGCTGTATAGAATTTATAGTCACTTTCTCTTATCAATAAGAGAGAAATAGCATTTAAATTCACCAAGGGTTCCAGTCCTTACCTAGACACTGTATAATGGGAAGTTACCTCACTTCATTAAGAAGCCGTGAAGGATGAAAATGCCAAAAACCACACGCAAAATGAAACCCTGCAATCGTTAGAACGAGAAATAAGTTAGTTGCAGAACAAAATTGAAAATGAATAAAAATGAACAAAAATATACAGAGACAAGACAACAAAACGACAACACAATCGTTAAAATGATTCAACATTACTTGAAGGAAGAGGGATAACTCTGAGACCAAAGCATAGCCCACAATAAAATCGACAGAATGTGTGGAAAAAACAGAGTCGAGGGTTGCCAAAAAGACACAAAAAATGAAGTTATGAAAAGAGGGAGAGTCTTCGAAATGAATGATGCAGGTATACGATTACATATTGACCATAAACATGTCAATAATCCAACCCACCAGCGTATCGAAATATCCCAACACCCATGTGATCGAGTTAATGATCAAGAGTACATTCATTAATAAGTGACATATCGAACAGAGAAAATTAATAACACCTCTTTCCTTAATATATTACTACCATAAATCCTAATCACAAAAACAATTGAGAGTTTTCAATATATTAATTGCAAGTTTATATATCAATATACTGAACTCGGGTGTTGTAATATACATTCCAAAGTAAGAAATCAATCAAGAAATATATATAATGTGACAAGTTAGAAATTCATTTCATACCCTAAACATGTATAGTATAATAATGTCTATATGTTAAGAAAATGTCATCAACGTAGGGATAATGTGAATTCCCAATACAAAATTAGAATTTAGTTAATCCATAAGAGGGCATGTTATATATTCGCAATGTAATAAAGAATTCAAATAATATTCCAAGGTGTAAGAATTATCCATA